>BROG01001040.1:0-30000 GCA_030159075.1 Atrina japonica | reverse complement strand
TAACCAACAAAAACTTTCACCATTGATAATAATATATTGTATTAAACTCAAAACATCTTTTGTAGAGAAAATTAAACAAACGGTAAAGATAGATGCCTCAACAGTTGAGATCGAGGAGAGGGGCGTAAAATTACGTTTGACGGTAGTGGATACACCTGGTTTTGGCGATTCACTGAACTCAATTGATTGGTAAGTTCTCAAAATCTTTCATTTTGATGCTTTTTGATACAGATCATGTATTTTATCTTAAGATGTTCCTATCACAGGCATCTTGAAATGTCACAGCAACCTGACATTGAAATATTGCTTTTCCCCTCCCAATGACCCTCCTTCTTCATTGAAAACTTCATGAACCTTCATTCACAAAGTGATGATGTAATTTTTCTTTTACACAAAATATTTGTTTACTTTCAAATTGAATTTGCCTCCTGATCTTACAAAACTACAAAAATGATTCATTTCACAAGTTACATGGCGTTGATACTTCTTTTTTATGAAAATTGATAGCTCACAGCTTCGTGTAGAACAAAAGGGTTTACATCGGTACCACTTCATTGCAGTAACCTCCCTTGGTGACATGACACTACCTGGACCTCTGTTACTGACATTTCGCATCCATCAGTTTTAAATATCCACATTTTACAGAACAACAAAGACTTCGTAACTAATACACATTGAATGCATCAATAAAAATATGTAACACGAAACATTCCCATTTCCCTCCCCGACATTCATTTTAATCATTAACCTGTCTGCCTCAGTTTAATTCTTTTTCAGAGGACATAAAAAATAACAGTCAAGTGTGCATCTGCAGTTTTTTGTTTGTTTGGTTTTTTTTTTATTCTGACATAATTCCAAGATTTTTCATGTATATGGCGACAAATGGGGACATTAGTGATCAAGCACATCTACGATTTTCCAGCTTTAAGCCTAACATATATTATTAAAAAAAAAGAAACATATTTTCCTTTAAGCATATCATATAATATTAAAAAAACATATTTTCACATTTTAACAATATCATATATTAACAAACACATTTTCCAGCTTTTAGCTTTCAAGATCATTCAATATACACAGACATTTTGTTTTTCACTTCAGCTTTAAGCCTATCATACAATACATAGATGACCAGTTTGAGCGGTACCTACAGGATGAGAGTGGTCTCAACAGACGACATATTGTCGACAACCGCGTGCATTGCTGTTTCTATTTCATCAATCCATCAGGTCATGGGTAAGTCACTCCACTGATTTCAGTTGACTTGTAATCAAAACTAATGAATTATTTACATAATTCCTTTATTATCATTTTTCTTTGACAATATAGAAAAAAAAATTATTGACCTTGATCTTTGAAATACCATGCCTCACAATTTTTCTATACTGTTAGCCTTTCTCTATCCACTTAGTGCCTTGTGGCAAATAACCCCTGCACAGAGCTTTAATTTTCTGCTGCTTCTGTCCATACTTCTTTCCAGGATCTCAAACCTGCTTCTTCTCATTCTTTTTCCACTTGGTCATACTGCCTTTAGTAATTTCAGTTTTTTTTTTTTTTTTTTTTATATTATTCTCAAAAATGTTAAATAGGTAGCCCTTCTACTATGTATATCTGAGAAAAAGTTGCTCAAAATATCGGTCGTATTTCTGTTTACATTTATAATGGCTGTGACTATATCTCCCCTCCCCTCCACCCATTTCGGTACTTTTTTTTGCAATTCCCCATGTGCCCAAGGCCCCTGTGACCCTAATTGTCCATCATTCCTTGGTTTAGCAAACTGCCATAACTTTATTTGGATCTGTTTTAAAAACTCTCTGACTCTCATTTTTCAGTCCATCTACACTGTTTATTAACCCGGTGAAGACTGGGGTACCATTTACTTATATGATTCAAGTGAAACCAAATTTCGTTTAAGTAGGAAATTGATACCCTGTCATTTATTCAAGGGTTGTGCGAACGTAAATTATCGGGTAATTGTGTATCCTAACCAGGTCACATCAAATCGGGTCGTGTCACAACAAAATTATCCTTCAGAGCAGAATAAACACAAACGCTGATACAATCGTATAAATATTTGTGTAACAGTTCGGACACCCAGTTAAGATATGCAGGGATATAAAACTGTCACACTCTCTAGATACATGATATCGAAGGTGTCTGGGAGCTGTAATTATTCCTCTTGATTCGGAGTCGTAAAACCATTCATAAAATTGATAGGAATGAATTAAATTTCTTTATTTGTATTGTTTACATTATTATGGTTGGCAATAAATTACAAATTTATCAGAAATAATTCTTACAGTAATCCCCCTGGCACACACGCACATTATTCCCAGAGAAATCATGAATCACTACAACCTCAAGACTACATACATTCTTGTGTTTTGATTTGTTTACCCCTAAAGACATAAATAGACTGGGCCATGTCATTGATGTGAAGTTGAGTCCATTATCATTGAGGAGGTGGGGCAAGTTGATATACCTTACTTTCGATGACTTTGTTGGTGGTATTTGTGTGTTTTGCTGCTCTGTGCCTGTTGAATATCTCTTGTTCACAGAGATGTGCACAGTTTTCTTAAAAGGCCAACAAACTTGTCAACTTTTACTTACAGACCGGAAATTGGGGGAAAAGCTCTTTTGAAGCCTTATACTGTAATTAACATGGAAAGTAAAGGTCAATAGTATGGTTTTGAGACGGTCCCTGTAATATATTGTAGATTTTGCTACAGTGGAACCAGTCTTGAGAGACACCCCATCTATCTGCCTCTGAAATGTGGTCCAACAAGACAGGTGGTCTCTCAAAAGAGGTTTTATTTTAAAGATAATTAACTGAAGTGGTTTTCAGAATGAAAGGCAGGTGTTGTTTTTACAGGAGTCTCAAGACAGGTTCCACTGTATATATAATACATGCAATGAACAAAATGTAAAACTAGAGACTGCTGTAAATCCAAAAACTTTCACGGAAGTTTATTTTCGCGACACACTTAGTTCTTAGTTCATTCGTGAGATATTTTCGCGGTTTCGAATGCCCTTTTCATCACAAAATTATCATACTTCATTACCGATAATTTTATTTTCACGAGCGAGAGCCCTTGCGAAAATACGCGTAAATAAAATTCTCACGAATAAAACTGAATTTACAGTATTTTTACAGTGTATTGTTTAAGTTACAAAGTAATTACCAGAAAAACTTTTATGCAAAATAAAAACCTCTTTGACCCTACACTCTGCTAATTTGTGAGCAAAAACCTTTGATAGGGTAGGGATTCTTTTCTTTTTCCAAGAACACACAAGAAGAAAAATAAGTCACAGGTTTTATGTTTGAGACGGGAAACCGGGGTCTGGTAAATATTGTCGACATGTTAAAGATATCTCACTGCAATGGCATAATGGTAGTCTGAAGCACAGATAAAAATTTGGGGTACTTCATCTCTAACTAGAGGTTCCTCATATCATTGTAGGGATTTCCCAGCCTATCATACAAAATAAAGCCCCATCCCCAATGCAGAAACAATGCATCTTTCCCCAATTTGCAGTCAAAATTTCCCTCTGGACGTCAAATGACAATGAAATTGAAGGTATTCTTGTATTTTCACATAGTATTGTGTATTTATAGATTTCCAAATTTCAATAAAATCTTGCTGAAATTCCCTAGTGAAAAGGTCCGGGCCCCATTCCCAAAAGAGTTTGGAAAAAAATCGCTATAGAAAAAATAAAATATTCAAAGCACATGTATGCACAAGCACACACAGACAGTATTCACAACATGATTTTGCAAATTTCCACAATTAAGTCGTGGTAAAACTGCCATGTCAATATTTTAAATTGACACAACACACCACAACACAGTACTCTCTTGTGTTGTGACAGAATTATGTGATGTACTTGGCAACACTAGATATAGTGACAGAAACACGACCACAACATATAGTGGGGAATCGTAAAAACACATTGCGCATAATGTACACAGATACACACACATACCTGCACACTTTAACATGTGACCAGAGAATGAACTGTCGTGTGTGTCTGTTACAACATGTAATTCCACATGACACTTTCTGACGTTAATCTGCGGCATATAATTTTACATTTTGACCACAAATATTTTAATTCTTATAAAAAATTATAAAAATGAAAATAACCATTTTCTAAAGTTCAGAAGAGTCAGTGCCCATGAGCAGCAGTTGAAACACTTGGATATTTTTTGTATAATGTACTTGACTTTGAGCGTTTTTCGTAATCCAGCGTTTTCGTAATATGATAATGATGTGAATGATATATTAATTGTATGTCTTTTGTATGTAAGCTCCCGTAAGCTCCGCATGTTACAATGTAATACCCTCATGGCAGCAGAAAAATATGTATATTTGAGGTTGTTGAATTCACCTTGTGTAGGTAAATGTAGACACATTTCCGCGAGTTCTTTGTGATTGTGTGTGACTGACCACTGGAAATATAAAAAATTGAGCAAATGACAACAGTGGAATGATTTTTTAAAAGACAAAAATGTGAAAGCATATTTAACTATTGTGTGTTTTTGAAAAGTTTAAAAAAAATTTGCTTAAAAAAGATAGTTGAGAGGGAGAGAAAGAGGGGTGGGGGTGGGGGAGAGAGTTGACTAATTAATGAAAGCACAAGTTTTCATTTTTAAAGTTTTAATAATGTGTTACTGTTATGTATGGTAATATGAATTTATGTATGTTGGCATTTCTCTCCTTTCTTGTATATTTTTACTGCGGCGTCAAAAGCGGTCATCCCTCACATCAAAATCGTTGAATCATGATAAAATATAATTGCATTCAGGATGTTAGTAAAACTGCTGGTCAAGATAGGTTTGTCCTTTGGCCAAGATAAAAAAACAAAAGAAAATGCTAAATGGTCCCACTAGATGGACAATGGACGTATTTTACATGTGTAATGAGGTGTAACTGACATCTTTTTAAAATTTGGGATTTTTTTAAAAAAAAAACTCAGGTTAAATGGATGAAAAAAGTTGATAAGAAGACTTAAAAATGAAAGATATTGGGTTTACATAAGAATGACGCCATGGCTATGGCACCGCCACTAAAGAGATGTGAGAGGGAAGTATTACCTGCCATTGTGAAACAATTGGTTCTATTATATGATTATTTTAATGTGGTTAGTTTATTGGTTGTTTATGAAATAAAGGGATGTGACAAAATTATAAAATTAGGCAAAATTATGATAAATAATGATAAATATGCTTCAGTTTGTATATGGAAGAAATTTTGAGTTTGTAAAGAAGAAAATCATCATTTTGTATCGAACAAAATTGTCAGTTTGTAAGCCAATTTTTTTTCCAAATAAAGTCACTCCTAATCCTTCATGATTTTTATGCCCCAGGCTTGAAAAGTCTGCCGAGGGCATCTGGTGTTTTGATCATCAATCTGTCTGTCTGTGTGTCCGTCCCGTTTGTGTGTCAGTCTGTAAAGTCCCGCTAGAAATTTGTTGGGACCGGGGGCATTTGTGTTTCACAAACACATCTTGTTTTTGTTCATTGGTACAGACAGCACTAGTGTAGTCCCAAATGGACATTGATAAAAGAAATTTCATGAATTTTCTCAATTCTTTCATTTCTTCTGTGTTTGTGTTCTATGATGATTATGGACCTAATTTTATTCATTTTCTGTGAATGTTTCATTATTTCAAGTTTTTTTTCTGAAAAATTTCATTCTCAAGCAGTCATAAAATTTTTATACATGCAAAACCATCAATCATAATTCAGAAATATATAGCATTTTTAGCTCACCTAGCCCGAAGGGCCAAATGAGCTATTGCTATAAGCCAAAAGGTCTGGCGTCCGTCTTTGTCCAGTGTCCATTGTCCGTCTGTTAAGGTTTGCATTCAAACATCTTCTCAAGAACCAGTTGACCAATTTTAATCAAACTTGGCATATAGCATCCCCATATGAAGCCGCATAAAGTTTGCGAATGAAAAAGGGATAGGACCAATAGGGGCCCTGACAGGGGCCAAAAAGGACCAGAACTTGGTATATCTTTAAAAATCTTCTTCTTATAAACCAATGATCAGATGAGTTTCAAATTTTGTATTCATGATTGTAAAGTCAATATCTACAAAGTTTGCAAACGAAAATGAAATCTGTCCATAAACATGCCACGGGGGTTGGGGGGCTTCAGTAACACAGGGTATATTTGTATTACAAATTGTTGAATGACTCAACTTTTTGTATACAAAGATATATGTGAAAGTTGTTAGGAATTACCTGAGGATCATTTTGACAAAATTTCAAGGTCATGGGGTCTAAGGTCAAGGTCACAGGCACTTAAGTAAATACAAATTATAAGTTTTTTTTGTGAACTTTTCAACATTTTTGACTACTTCTCCAGAACCATTGGACTAATTTGAACCAAACTAGACAGGAAGTCTAACAATCAGTAAAGCTGCATAAAATTTGCGGATGAAAAGGGGCTAGGACCAAACATGGCTGCCATGGCTAAATATAAAATGAATGAGTCAACAGATATTTTTGATTCAATACATGTATCTCCAAAATTATTAAAGCTAGAGAAAAAACTGTTGCCTTAAAATGAGCGGCTTGCAAAAATCAACGAATGTTTCGTTTTGGTGGAGATTGTTGGGTCGACCCTTATGTGAGTTATTTCCCCATTTAAATAGATTTTTCATGTTTTGTTTTGCATTATCATGCATGCAAAGATCTACAAAAATGTCAACAGGGCCAAAATTGTCAGGTTGCCCATTATGGGAGTTTTTTCTCTTTTAAGTGGATTTTTTATGTTCTTGGATGTTTTTTGACATTATCTTGAAATAGGTTGAGTAAAAATGAAAAAAGAAAAAATGTTCAGCATGCAAAGATCTACAAAAATGTCAACAGGGCCAAAATTGTCAGGTAGCCCCTTATGGGAGTTTTTTTCCTTTTAAGTGGATTTTTAATATTTTTGGATGTTTTTGAACATAACCTTGAAAAGTATAATAGGTAGAGAAAAAGTGAAAGAAGAGAAAATGTTCAGCATGCAAAGATCTACAAAAAAGTCAATAGCGCCCAAATTGTCAAGTTGCCCCATATGGGAGTTATTTCCCCTTTTAAGTGGATTTTTCATGTTTTTGGCAGTTTTGTCTTAATATCTTGAAAAGAATAATAGATAGAAAGAGAAAGAAGCAAAAATGTTCAGTACGCAAAGATTTACGAAAAAGTCAACAGGATTTAAATTGTCAGGTTGATCCTTATGGGAGTTATTTCCCCTTTTAAGTGGATATTTTTATATTTTGCGCTGTTTTTCTTTATTGTTCAGTAATCACCACAATGCTTTTGGTTGCTTTTCAGTATATTGTTAGTAAAATACATTTCACTCATGTGATTTTTAAGGTCCAATGAGCCTACTGTTTTTCATGTTTATTATCCATTTCATCTTTTACACATTTTTTTGTTTTCTGCAATGTTGACCAATTTTGCCAGGTAAGCGACTTAAGGCCCCTTGGGCCTCTTGTTTTTTAATATAAATGCTAGTCTGTAAAAGGTTGTTCTTATCTTTTTTTTTTTTTTTTTTTTTTTAATAAATTGCAGTAATTTTTCCTCAGGCTATGTAGATGCTTTTATAATATAAGCAAAATGGCTTCAGTTAAGCTTGATTTTTTTTTTCGTTTGTTATCACGGATAAATAGTTGTTGCTACGAGGTAGAAAGCCTTCTTTCTTCTCATTGGTTTTGTCATCACACAGATCAGATTCATTTTGATGTTAAAAACTTAATCTAGGCTACTAAAGCTTTGATGTCATTTGAATATCGTCACATTAGATAGATATCGTAATTAAAAACCACATAACTGTCCGGAAGGTATCATCCAAGGTGTCGTCATGTGTGTTATTGTTGTATGATTACACAAGATAGGTATCGGTATCATTTTTTACGTACACTTTACGGAAGATTAAACCTTGGCAGCATCAGTTTATTTCTTGGCTGTAGCAGATCCCGCCTCAAAAGGTGATAATGTGTAGTTTCCATTTTCATTAACTCATTATTTTATATATTTAAAGTTTTTCTGGTAGTGCTATATTTCAGGTGAATTTTAACTTAATTTGTCAACCCCTGAAAAATAATGGACTCTTTTGTAAATCAATAACTTAGACCAGTCCAATTGTGTCTTTAGGGGTGAATTTTAACTTCAGTTACCAATCCAGTTTCATTTTCTGTGTCTTGTTTGGGTTTTTTGACTTTGTACAGAAAACTGAACTATAGCCAGAAATTTAATAGATTGATTCATAATATTGGGATAATTACAGTGAAACTTGTATATAACAACCTCCATAGGGACATAAGAAAACCAGTCTTTATAGGGAGGTGGTCTTTATATAGAGGTTGATTTGTACACAAATGGTAAAAATTTGGGACTGCAAAAAGGTCTTTATGACCAGGTGGTCTTTATACACAAGTGGTCACTAAAACAGGTATATGGTTTGGGGTAAGTTAGGAAGAGTGAGAGAGAGTTTGAAATAGATAAGAAATGCTAATACCTATGTGTTGAACAAGGCTTGTCTGACCTACAGTGTAACACAGACAGTGACCTACTGTGGTACAGTCAAACCTGCCTTTATGGCCACTTGTTTTCAGCAGCAGTCGTCTTCGACATTCAGTCTGTGTTTCCTCCAATCAAGTTCAGTTTACTTGCTGAAAGTCTCTGGTCTCTTCCCTAGGTGCAGAACATTGGAACTGGATTTTCTCTTCTGCCATTAAAAACTAAACTGGGGTTGCCACCGTATAACTGAAAAATTGTCGTGTAAAAAACACCAGAGATGAGAAGACATTAGACCTTTATTAACTCATTCACTAGAAACACATTTGGACTGGTCTTAGTCATTGATTTATAGTAGAGTTCATTGTTTTTCAGGGGTTGATGAGTTAAAAAATAATTCGTTTGATGTGCCCCAAATTGTAGTTTGAGAAGTGGTTGTGGTAGGAAATTGAAAGAAAAACCTTTCTAATATTTATATCTGAAGTGGTCAAAATTTCAGATTTTGTTTATATAAGAAGAAAAAAAATGTTGGTAAAACTGCCCAAAAAGTATTTTGGATCGAGTCATTTTAGATTTGTTGGCTAGGCTACATGAAATAGATCTCTCTTTTTTTTTTTTTTTTTTTTATTTTGGCCTAAAATTTCAGCTTAGTTGATAAAATCGGATACTTCATCGACTGTTTACAAAGTTGTTGTTGTTTATATTTACAGTTTACGACCCCTGGACATCTCCTTCATGAAAGCTGTTCACCACAAAGTCAACATAGTTCCCGTAATTGCCAAAGCGGACACACTCACAAAACCCGAGGTTGCAAAACTGAAGAAAAAGGTGAATTACGTGAATTATACAGTGAAACCTCGTTATACTCCCACCATTTGTTATGAGGCATTATAAAGGGGGTTTGGTTCAGGGAAACCCGAAATGAAATTATAGGGGAAATTGGAAAAGAAGACCTGCAAAAACCTGAAGCGTTAAGCGTGGTACCAAATAAAATGGAGGCAATTATAAAGAGGTTTAGCTGTATGTACAAACTGTGTACTTTGTGGTTTATAAAGTACAATGAAACCTGTCTCGAGAGATCACTCCATTTGCCATTGACATTTCGTCAATTAAAATAGGTGGCCTCTCAAAAGAGGTTTTATTCCAGTGATTATCTAGGTGTTTCTATTCTGAATCTGGTCTCAGAAAACACAGAGTGGTCTCTCACAGATCTGGAGGCCCTCACAATTACTGTAAATATATCAACAGTAAAAAAAAAATTACTTACAGTGCTCGAGTGGTAGGGCATTCAAGACCGCTTGCGGTGGTCTAGTGATAAAACATAAAACTTTAAATCACAGTGTGTGAATGATGCTTTGCCAAGCACACACCCCCCCCCCCCCCCCCCCCCCTGCAGGAGAAGTAAAATGTACAAGTCTTTCTTATGAGACATAAGGTGTGGCCTGTGAAATACATGTAACTGGCATATGTAGGGTTCAAAGTTAATTGTAGCAAATAGCTTGTTACGGACATGTGCTCAGAATACAACTACAAGATCAACCTGAAAGACAATTAGTTGGTAGACTGAAGGCGAGGGCTGCTTCATTTTCCCGTAGGAGATTCACCTTCTTTCCATTTCAGTTTGGGGCGTAATCCTTCAGCAAGTTCATGCAGATTTTCAATTACTGGGAGGTGGAGATTTCCTCAATTTAAAACAAATTCCTACATGTACTTGCAATGATATACAATAGATGTTTAGAAAAACACATCTAGGATTATATTTCTGCCTGGTAATATTAGTTCTTTGAGAAATAAATATGGGACATTTTATCATTTGTGGCATCATCAACTGTGCTTTGCCTGGCCACAAAAAGGGTCCATGTTGAATGGTAGCACGAATGACGTAACTGAATAGTTTCTTTTTAAATTGTTTACAGATAATGGACCAGATTGCCAGCCAAGGTATCAGTATTTACCCACTTCCCGACTGTGATGAAGACGAAGACGAGGATTACCGAGAACAGTGTCGTCTGCTCAAGGTTTGCATAATCTCATATCTAAACAGTCTTTAGAAGATTTTATTAAACTCATCGAGCCCTGAAAAGCATTGAACTCTTTTTATGTCCCACCCCCGCCTGAAAGGTCAGCTGAGGCATTTAGTGTTTGGATTGTATGTCTCCCTGTTTGTCTGTCCGTAATTCCATCCCACTTATATATAAAGTGCCATATTTCAAGTTTGGATTGTGATACAGTAACCAAACTTAAACTGTTATTTCATCTAAGGGTTGCTTACACTTCTCTGACATCACATGCCCCTAGGGGTGGGGTGGGGTCAAAGTGTAGGACATTGCAATATTTGCCAGCATAGAAATGTGTTTGGATTTGGGGGCATTTGTGTGTCACAAACACATCTTGTTTCCATAAGCAATTACCTTTATATCCCGATGTTTTTTCCAAAAAAATGAGAAACAATCCTTAAGTAGTAAAAGTCGAAAAAAATTGAAATAATTTTTTTTTTTTAAACACAGCTGATGCCCCTTTAAGACAAACATTTCTTTTGAAATGTATAAAAGTCTCAATGATTGTCAACAACAAAAAAAAAAAAAAAAAAGAAATGTGTAAATCTCAGATCATTTTCAATTTTATTTTTGCAGGAAGCTGTTCCTTTTGCAGTCATTGGTGCAAATACAGTGATCGAGGTCAAAGGTAGAAAAGTCAGAGGTCGTATGTATCCATGGGGAGTGGTTGAAGTAGAAAATCCAGAGCATTGCGATTTTATTAAACTCAGGACCATGCTGATGTAAGTGTTTTTTCCTCTGTGCACTTTATTTCTATGGTGCATGATGGGATAGATTGCCATTTCGAAATCAGTCAGTATCAAAAATGTAAGATCTTGGTGAGTTAACTTTTTCAACCCTATAGATTATAATAGTCTGGTCTTAAACAGAAGAAAAGACCATGCCACTCAAATAGGGGTGGAAGGGTCAATGGCAGAAAACTGCTTTTGATGTAAGTGCCCCATTACAGTTTTTGTAGATGACAGTGCCATGACTTTTAGCATCATATTAGAGTCGTGTTAAAGTTTCTTATAGGGTAAAATTTAAGCAATTAGCTCATTCACCCCTAATGACACATTTGGACTTGTCTAAGTCATTGATTTGCCGAAGAGTCCATTGTTTTTCAGGGGTAGATGAGTTAATGTTATCACTTTGCCAGTAAGTTGCAAAACAACAATTTAGATCACCGAAGTCGAAGTTTCAAGTACCAAAATAGTTTGTCCGTCATGTGTTAATCATTCTGTTTTTACAGCAGTGACTTCACAGAAAGTATTGGAAAGACAATCAAAGCGGTACAAAGTGCCACCTGCAGATAAGTTTTAGTGTTTTGTAAACCAAAAGAGGCTGTATCCAAAAGGGACCAAATTTTTTTTTTTTTTTTTTGCATAGATAGGTCCTGTATAGGTCATTCATAAACCGGTTGATTGCATTTGGATTTTGTGTATGAAACTGATTATGTGTACATTGGTTTCAGCACGCACATGCAAGACTTACAGGAAGTGACACAGGAAGTACATTACGAAAACTTCAGAGCAGAAAAATTGGCCGACGGAACACCTCTACCAAAGAAAGCAAGGTGGGTTAAAATTCAGCTGTGGCATTGTACAATGTATAGGTTTATGCCACTTGGCAAATCATATTTTAATAATTTGTTATCGATTAAGTGTGGTTGTTTTGTAATTATTTCACTGTGTGATATTTTTTAACCTTCCATGTACTTAAAAATTATCGACTGATATTTTTTTTCAATCTGAATGAAGGTTTGTGGTTTTTTCGCTTATAGTCATCGATTGCCGTATTTTTATTTATGAAAAAAAGATTTTCGTTTTCTGCTTCTTATAATTTCATAACTCCACAAGCTTTTTGGTTACTAAACTGAAATTTTGTTTGCTGGGCAGTTATTTTACATAGCTAAATTTTATTGATATCGAAATGCGAACGTGTTTTGTGTAATTGTTGCTATTTTAAAAGTGAGGATCGTGGCCCAGTAGGAGTCCCTGCTCTCCTTGAAAGGAGGCTTAAGTGAGTATACCGCATGACCTTTGACCTAGGGTTGCACCACGTTTTAATTTTGGATGATGAAGATCGTTACCTGCCGAGCATTTTAGAAAGATGTAGCTAGATAATTATCCAGTAGAGTTACACATTTGACTGAGAACGTATAATCTGCAGGATTCCAGAGGAATACTTAACTACCATTTCCCACTTTTCTCCGAACTTACTGCATAGTTGTTTAGCACGGGGAGAAAATTTCACGTTTTTCTAAATAATTCTTATTCACGGGTATTAAATTTCGCTCATGATTGGTTACTAATTGTCTTTCTGATACTTCATAAGTGTAAGGTATTTTATTCACGGGTATTTAATTTCGCGGACTTTTCATTGCCTGTCAATTTGGCGAAATTAAATCCCTGCGAATAAAAGCAACTATACAGTACATGTAAGGCTCACAAGCAGCTAGGTTCTCCATGGCAAAATCTGCCTTTCAGAATGCAATATAAGCGATCTTTTTTAGCATCACAATGTGTGCAGGGAAATTTATTTATTGGTGTAATGTTTTATTTCTTCTTGATGAAATATATTAACAGCTACGGTTTTGTCATAAGCTATCAAGGCATCTCTGATATTAAACATGTCATAGAGTTGTCTGTCCTAGTATTATGTATCCTGACCACCCCCAGTTTCTACATGGGATCTCCTCATTTATCCTGCTGGACCAATCAGATGCACATGCACTCTGTATACCTCTAATGTGACCATCTTGTCCAAGTGTTATTTTGTGCAACCTGACTTTTCCTGTCCTTGGAATGAGACAGTAAAAACCAAGGTCCCATGTCACAGTAGGTGTCAGCACGTTAAAGAACCCTCAATGGCTATAAGTGCCGAGCATAGGCCAAAATTTTAAGCCCTTCACAGGCATTTAGTGACATCACCATATGAGTGAAAGATTTTTGAGTGGAACATTAAACAACAATACAACAACAACAATTTTGTGCAACCTGGACACCCCCAGTGTCTATATGGAATCTCCTCATCTGTCAAGCTGGGCCTTTCTGGTCTTACTAAAAAGGATCATTTAAGCAATGACATCTGCATCAGTCAAAACTCGGGAACCTTCTGCTTAAGTTGAGACTCGAGAGACTTTATGCATCAGTCGAGACTTGGAGGTTTTGTTTTGCATGAATGGTTTCATTTGTGTTTTACCTCCCAGCAATTGAAAATAGCATAATCCATATACACTATTGAAAGTATTGAATTTTGTAAACTTAATTGATTGTGATTCTGTCGTCCTTTCTCCTAACTAACACCATCTCATCCTTCTCCTAATTTCTTTGTGTTCGTTTTGCAGTAAATGACATTTTTCTTCATTTTACTGAACTTTTTCTATCGTTAATATCTGAACAATTTTGATCTATGTATTGGAAATGATTTTACTCGTTTTCAGTTATACAATGTTTTTTTTTTTTGTTTTGTATTCAATGATTTTTGATGTTGTGACAATTTACAGAAAGCCGCGTGCAGGAGAAACTGTTAATGATAATGATGAGTACGTCTCGTTTTTACCATATTATCATAGCAACAAGCTGACATTTCTACAGCATTTATGTGCACAAATTAGCATGTTTTTCACCAGAATTTTTTTTCTGTTTTCATTTACATGTCCATTTTTATTAGGACTTTATTGAATATTTCCCTGTTTTATTATTTTATCTGTTAACCCTTTCATCCCTACAGCCCAAAATGGAGTGGTCTTAAATAACAAAAAAGAGCATTCCACTTAGATATACAGGGGTGAAAGGGTTATGTTTTATGACTAACATTCTTTGTATAGTACAGATGATGTATTATATATTGCAAAAGAAATAGAGTAAATTCTTAATGATGATAAAAACCAAAACATAGCATGCGTTGATATGATCATAGTTAGTTTCGTATTTTATCATTTTAGTTTAGTTTCGTATCTTTGTTAATGTCCGTTTAACAAATCTCCATTCCTATTTCATATACCCATTATCTGTTACAGAACCATGTTTATTAAGCTTCCTTGTTATATATTAGCAATATGGAAAAGTTGGCATCCCTGATATATTTCCGATAGATCCAATATGTAGTATCTCGTCTGATGTACATTTCTGTGTTTTTGTGTAAAAGGGTGCTCGTGTGCAGGGTCCAAATTTTCCATGGAAACTATTGTTTTCGGTAATTACTAGATTATTTAAAAATAGTTAAAGTGACCTAAAGGGGCATTAGCTGTGTTTACCACAAAAAATTATTTCCATTTTTTTTCTACTTGATGTACATTAACAAATAAGAGCTGTACACAGGTATAAAAAACTTATATTCCAATATATCTTGTGAAAATAAGGTTAGGTCCAGTGTGGTATCCATATACATAGTAAGGTTGAGTTAACCCCTACAGACCATAATAGACTGGTCTTAAACAATAGAAAAGAGCATACCATTCATATATTCAGGGGTTCAAAAGGGTTAATCATATACATGTACAAATACACATGTAGTGTTAAAGGAGGAGTTAATTAATTGCAAGTGAAAAAGTGCCAAAACTGGGTTTCTCAAGCAATTTTTCACAAAATATTTAGGATTTTAAGAAATTTTATGCCGTTGTATATTCTCTTTTTTGTTATTGTATATCTGTCCAAGTAGTAAAATACAGCTAAGGTCCCTTCAAGATTAAGTAAATGATTAAAAAGCCTGTGGTAAACTTATTTTTTAGATGAGTCATAAAGTTTTGATAAGAAACTCACAAAGTGTCTTAACCATTTTGCTCTTATTTCACCTTTGTGTTTTCAAAATTAGGAGGGGGGGATAAAACAATGATAATTTTTCTATAAATAATAACATTTTATGAAAGAAAAGAAAAAAAATTATGGAATTTGAAGGAAGAGCACCTTTTTGACATATAAGAAGATATTTCAAGACTGAATATATGTTATATCGTTATATATACTGGTACATGTACATACATCGCTAACTGTTAGATTAAATTGGCTCAGATGGCTCATGCAGGAAAGGAAACCAATACGTAGAAGTTTTGAAGGTCAAGACTTCTTCTAAAGAGCTTTCCTACAAAGAATTGACTTCAAAGCTCGACACAAAGGATAGCCTCCATAAAACTGAAGAATTATCATGTGTCTGAAAATATTCCATCTTATTTTGAAATTGATTGGTTAACCCTTTAAACCCTACAGCCCATAATAGACTGGTCTAACAATAGAAAAGATCATACCATCTAGGTACATAGGGTTGGAAGGGTTCAGCCATCAAAGTTATGAATATTCTTGTACTAAAGTAAATTCGTAGTGATTTATGACATGTGGGCACGTTTCCTTTCCTTGTGAGCAATTTTTGGCCGGGCATTACTTCAGTATACTTGTAACATTCAAGCACATACTTAACCAAGATTTGAATCATTTGTATCGACAGAAAGTTAATACAAGAATTATTCTACATAATCTGTTATCCTGTTTATCATATGCTGTTTTGTCTGCACTTTAGCGTGCAATGTTTAAAGAATTTATATATATATATATATATATATATATATATATATATATATATATATATATATATATATATAAATTGAAAAATTGTATTTTTTTTTTGTTTAAGGCATAAAAATTTTTAGGTATGAAATCATGTGTAATGTTAAAACTGCACTTTTCATTATTTTTCCTATCATTTTGAAATTGGCCAAAAATTACACAAAAATGCCTTTTTTCACCTAGAAAATTAAATGCATATGATAAATAAACATCTGAAATTAGCTTCTACTTTATATTTTCTGTTTCAAATACCCACATTTATCTCCAAAAATGTAATTTCTTTTAAAAAGAAAATTAATAGATTTAGTGTGATACAGAAGCTAATTTCAGCTTTTTACATTTTTTTTAAAATTGTACATATAATTTAATCATTGCTTACATATATTTTATTATGTTTTTTCATTCTTTTTTTTCTTTTTAAATCCATCCCAAATCTTTACTCAAATTAATGGTAAGCATGAAATCTTACAGTTAGATTTCTGTTTTGTGTTCTTACTAATTAGTTTGTGTGCACCATTTATTACATGGAAAATATATGTATGTAATACTCACTAACTAGATGCTTGCACTAGAAAAAAAAAAAAAAAAAAAAAAAAAAAAAAAATATACTGATAAGGGGTTTCTTGATTTTCAAAGTAAAATATTCTAAGGCTAAAGAGGAAGCTATTTATCCTTAAATGGTTTGTCCGTAAGATAATTGTTTTAAATTAAACAGGAGACTGTCTAGATTTTCAGCAAGTAATGGGCAATATTATCAAACAAGAGACTGTCTAGATTTTCAGCAAGTATTGGGCGATATTGGTGTCTATATTAAACAAGAGACTGCCTAGATTTTCAGCAAATATTGGGCGATATTGGTGTCTATATTAAACAGGAGACTGTCTAGATTTTCAGCAAGTATTGGGCAATATTATCAAACAAGAGACTGTCTAGATTTTCAGCAAGTTTTGGGCGATATTGGTGTCTATATTAAACAGGAGTCTGTCTAGATTTTCAGCAAGTATCGGGCGATATTGGTGTCTATATTAAACAGGAGTCTGTCTAGATTTTCAGCAAGTATTGGGTGATATTGGTGTCTATATTAAACAAGAGTCTGTCTAGATTTTCAGCAAGTATTGGGTGATATTGGTGTCTATATTAAACAAGAGTCTGTCTAGATTTTCAGCAAGTATTGGGTGATATTGGTGTCTATATTAAACAAGAGTCTGTCTAGATTTTCAGCAAGTATTGGGTGATATTGGTGTCTGTATTAAACAAGTCTGTCTAGATTTTCAGCAAGTATTGGGTGATATTGGTGTCTGTATTAAACAAGAGTCTGTCTAGATTTTCAGCAAGTATTGGGTGATATTGGTGTCTGTATTAAACAAGAGTCTGTCTAGATTTTCAGCAAGTATTGGGTGATATTGGTGTCTGTATTTAAAAAGAGACTGTCTAGATTTTCAGCAAGTATTGGGTGATATTGGTGTCTTTATCAAACAGGAGTCTGTCTTCAATGTAATTTTAGATTTGACTTTCTTGCGAACATCACAGATCTGTTGAATTTAGTTATGTAGAAAAAAAAACCAACAAGTTGTGTGCCCTCTGGTGTAACCAAGTGCTTCATAGTGCCAAGGATTTTTGTTTTAATATCTTTGTTTATTCAATGACAAAAATGCATTACGGTTTTTATCCAACTTTCCTTAAGTAGTCCTCCATTTTTGTGTGATTTTCAGTTGTCAAATAATTAATTTCAAAGACAGTTAGATTTCAGTATCAATTGAGGGACTTTGTGCTGATTTATTACCGTAAATAGTAAAGCATTTAAATTGTTAAGGAGAACCGTTTTTAATTGGTTGATAATGGTGGCGAGATGCCAGGATTGAACATCAGTGGTTATACATTTTCTGGTTGTCTGTTGGGGTCTGTGTGGCTGAGTTAGAGTATCGAGCTTTGAATATAAAGTCTCTCACGTCTGGTTAGCACAGGGTTGAGTCCCACTGAAACCAGAGCTGATTTATGTGAGAAAGTTTGCCAGTTTACTTGTGGAAAGCTGGTGGTCTCTTCCCGGGTACATTGTAACCGGGTTCTCTCCTCCACCATTAAAAACTGGTCGCCACCATATAAGTAAAAGATTGTTGAGTGTAGCGTAAAACGATATAAAAAATGAATAAAATTCTAGCCTTCCGTCAGCAACTCTAAACCTTGTAATACCAAACGAGACCAAATCTTCATAGGTGTGGTTAATGTGGCATAGAACCATTTACTTATTTTTCATACGTTTTTAATTATGACCCTTATGTTTTTTCGAAATCTGGAATTTATAAAAAGTTTTGGCCCAGTTTCGTTTCAGTACATATATTAGTATCGCCCTCAAGCTTGCACCCAGTCATTTGAGCGTTTGGAATGAACTATTGTTTTACCTAATGTCAAGCATTTTTATCACCTGTTAACTACTTGGTTTGAAAATGGCTTCCAACAGAAACAGTGCACCAATGAAGAGTAAATTAGTTGTGTCATGTCAACTAAAAAGAAAAACCGATGGGATCAAACATTTTTATCAAAGTACATTGCAACTGAAACATTTAATTGCATAGGGAAAAGTAAGAAAGGTGAGATGTATCCATACTGCTCCTCATGGCGGGATAAATGATATTTAAATTTAAATTTAAACGTGGCCTGAGGTAAACATAAAAATTAGCAACCGGTATTCAGTCACATATGACTATGAATTAATTTTGTACTTCAAGTAATGATTTGTCTGTATTAAGAGCTGAGTGTCTCTTTATCTCACATGTCCGAGAGAAAAATATACCTCACCGAAAATTGGCAATATGTTCAAGTCTCAAAGATTACTGCTAAGTAGTAGGTATGCATGTGGATAGGCCGAATTTCAGCCCCAATTTTAAGCGATTTTTTGTTGTTGCTAAAATTAAAAAAAAATTGCTTAAAATCGGGGCAGAAATTCGGCCTAGCATGTGGCAGAACTAAAACAGGTGCTATTGTTAAAGAAATGGCAACAGAAACTTCAAGATCAACTTGTGAATTGATGAAGTATAGACCATTTAGTATATCAAGAGATGGATCTAATAACAGTGACAACAAATTATACCCAATAGTTTCAAGGGTTTTCAATCGTGTGACAAAACATGAAAAAATTTGCCGCCTCGCTCTGCTTAGCATTGCCTTCCTTTTTTTCATTTCAAAAGGTTGGCAAGTCTGTATATCTACTTATAGTAAGATTTTAAAATATGCCTCTTCAGTAATTGAGGAAAAAATACCTTGCTGTATGCAGACAGGAAATTATGATTAAGAAATCTTCTGTCTTATCTAGATGGGTAAAATAGGACTTCCAATGTAGGTTTTATTTTCTGCAAGAAAACTAAATGTTTTTGTGTTTTAATATTCGACATAATTATATCATAGATACATATAATTTTTTGGGGCTTACTTTGATTTTTTTTTAATTTCAAGCTTATTTAGTTTTTGCTTAACCAAATCTATTTTCTTAATTTTTTTCAAATTGACATTTTTTAAAAAAATTTTGTTTAAATTTTATGTAGAAGTTTTATTGTTATAGATTGAATGTTTTTATTTTTATATTTTTAATTTATCAATTGCATGTTTGTATTGGAAGTATGTGAATACATGTCACATGTATGTGTGTAGATTTGAATGAGTGTCCTTGTTGCCATAGTAACACAAGGTTCTTGTCTGTATGCATCTTGGCATTGATTAAAATTTGAATTAGAATGGCAGGCTTACTTGTCAGATGCAAATCAGTCATCCCTATAAATGTAATATAGAGATAGGTCTGTGTCAGCCACCCCTATAAATGTAATATAGAGATAGGTCTGTGTCAGCCACCCCTATAGATGTAATACAGAGATAGGTCTGTATCGGCCACCCCTATAAATGTAATATAGAGATAGGTCTGTGTCAGCCACCCCTATAAATGTAATATAGAGATAGGTCTGTGTCAGCCACCCCTATAAATGTAATATAGTTAGGTCTGTGTCAGCCACCCCTATAAATGTAATATAGAGATAGGTCTGTATCAGCCACCCCTATAGATGTAATATAGTTAGGTCTGTGTCAGCCACCCCTATAAATGTAATATAGAGATAGGTCTGTATCAGCCACCCCTATAAATGTAATATAGTTAGGTCTGTGTCAGCCACCCCTATAGATGTAATATAGTTAGGTCTGTGTCAGCCACCCCTATAAATGTAATATAGAGATAGGTCTGTATCAGCCACCCCTATAAATGTAATATAGTTAGGTCTGTGTCAGCCACCCCTATAAATGTAATATAGAGATAGGTCTGTATCAGCCACCTCTGGTCAACTCATAGTAGCGTTAGAAATTTTATTGATTGGAATCTCGGAAAGTCTGGGCGTCAATTTCAAGTACCGGGTCTTCTCTCAGATTTGTTTCTTTTGAAAAAAGGTTAGGACTAGTCAATACCTCAGCATAAAAAGTGAAAGTCATAGAGTGCCATGGCGAAATGTCAAACAAAGGTCCTCGCAGCAGGTGCCATGTGGCACATCAATGGACATGTATTTGACATAGATTTGTACATTCTTATCTGCACTTACCCATGTAAAGTGCATCCATGTGCTAAAGGTTTACTCATAAGTTGAACCAATCTCAAAAGTTCCCTACTATAAGGCAGTCACTTGACTATATGAGAAAAAAAAACCTTAATCAGCATGTTGTTAGCTCCCTTTGATGGGCCTCTTTACATAAATATCGAGTTTCACTGTGCCGTTGGATTCATCCAAAACAGTCATGGGTAGATGAGGCAGTATTTATTGAAAATAAAAATTTTAATGAACTCAAGTATTTGAACACAAATGTGGATGAACATTTCAATTCAATCAAATATTCAGTTAATGTTGATTCTGCAAGCACTGGTAGTAGAATTAATCGGTTGACAGCATGGGAAGTAGAATTACTAGGGTGACAGCACAGGAAGTAGAATTACTAGGGTGACTGCACAGGAAGTAGAATTACTAGGGTGACAGCACAGGAAGTAGAATTACTAGGGTGACTGCACAGGAAGTAGAATTACTAGGGTGACAGCACAGGAAGTAGAATTACTAGGGTGACAGCACAGGAAGTAGAATTACTAGGGTGACAGCACAGGAAGTAGAATTACTTGACTGACTGTATTGTAATTGATGTGCTGCTTGTTTGCAATATACACATAGATAACAGAAGATTGTTGTAGCTGAAACAGGATGTAGAATTACTCAAGTATGAAGTTATTGCATCGCGTTACCATATAGACATGCAGAAAGTAGGACAGGATGTAGAATTACTTACTTGCCTGATTGTCAAATTACATTGTATTGTGTGTGTGCTGTAAAATATATAAACAGAAAATGCATGCGTGTGAACATAATCATACAATACATTAAATATACAAATTATATTTTTCTCAAGATGTTCACCAATTCCCTCAAACACCAGTGAAATTGTTTTCTTCCTATCGTTCATTCTCATAATTGAAATCATACCATTATTGTTTAATTTGTTTGTTTAAGTTTAAAATGCATCTTAAGTGTGTTATCATAAGATTTTGTTCTGTATTTTGTGCTAATTTATTTTTTGAGTGTACATCACTTAATTTTCTTGAAGATTCATGTTTAAAGTCTCTTTTACATTTGATCATTGTCTTTAGCTTGAAGACTCCATGCTCCATGTTTTTGTATATAATGAGTTAGATTTGCAAGGTTTGTTTTTGGAATGAATAATCTCTTGGTCATGTAAGAGTAATGTATTATTTTATCAGAATCGTTTATCTTGTAGCAAACGCAGACCAGAAAGTCAAGCTCAAGAGTTGTCAGATCGGGAACGACAGCTACAAGAGAAAGAAGCTGAGGTAACTTCTCTCCAAATGGACTCCTATCAGTATTCATTTGTAGTCCTACCTCTCTGACCTATCAGTACTCATTTGTAATCCTACCTTTATGACCTATCAGTACTCAACACTCCGACAAATAAATCAAGCATTATGCAGTAAGTTCAAGAACTTTTCAAGGGTATTTTTGTTTTTAAGCACTTTTCAAGGACTAACTGTATATTCAAGCACTTTTCAAGGTCTGTGTGAACCCTGAGGAAGTTTAAGTTAAATTGTTTTGATGTAAAATATGATGATGTCAGCAAGCTTTGAGAACTCTTTTGTTTTTCATTGTTCCAATTTTTTTTTTAAATGTTCTAATTTTAAAGTTTATCAATCAAATATACTGAGGCCCAAAGTTTCATTTTGTCGTGGCACAAAATCACAATATCTCTTAACAGGATTCATTTTTATAATTGAAGAATTTTTCTTCCTTTATAGCTGAAGAGAATGAAGGACATGTTGGCAAGAATGCAAGCAGAAATGGACCAACAGAAACATGGGGGAACCCCACAGAAAATGCATCAAAATGGAGATGTGAAATCACAGAATGTGTAAAGGTAAGTATATTCTTTAAAAAAAAAAAAAAAACACCAGATGCGAGTATAAATTTTATTTGAATTTCTTTTCGTAATTGTATCTATTTGAAATTAACGTGGTTTCACCAAAAAATCTCCATGACAAGCAATTGTGACAAATGGCACATTGTTATTGCAAAGTTTTTCTGGTCACGACTGTAACCCTTCCTTGCAACTATACTAAAGGAGACAAAATCCTTATATTGAGAGATATGGGAAGATTCTAACTACAGTAAACCCTGCCAGAACAGACACCTTAATTCAGTGGACTCCCTCTGATAACGGACAGTTTCTCTAGGTCCCGATTTACATTGTGATATAAGATCGCTATTGTCCGTTTTTAGTAAATGGACATCTCCCATACTCGGATAACAGGTGTTGATCCAATATGCGTAATTTCTGTATTTTTAACCTTGAATGGACAGTCTTCCTATGACCAACTTCCATTGTCAAAGGCAATTTCTCACTAAGCTGTATGTCCTGACTTCTATCTTGGAAAACACTCCAACAATCTTTTGTTTTGTGGTTTTGCTTGATGTTTATTTCCTTGCATCGAATATCTGTTGATTACCGGAACGATTGTATACATATGAATGTTTCAACGGTGAATGGTCATCCTTCATTTAGCGGACAATTTGATTGGTCCGGCAGATGTTCATGAAACAGGATTTACTGTATACACTCCAGTCAGGTCTTTGCACTAGCTATGCATTATTCACTGTAGCCTATTTAAGTATCCTTGTCAGTCATGCCCGACTTTTTACTTCAGTGCCGACTTTCCTTCTGCAAACTTTGAAAAATTCCATTTAAATGGATTTTTTTTCTTCTCTCTCTCCAATTGCTTAGTAATAATTGATGATGGTTGACTGCTACTGTTAATTATATAAATCATATTTCTGTCTTTGGATAAAATTTTGAGACACAACACGGTCTTCACTTAGAACATCTTGGCCATTTTTCTTTTTAGTCCTTAGGTGATCCCTGCTATGCTAAAATAAGTCTTGTTTTTTGCGTGGTCATTAGCTGATGATATCACTGTAAAAAAAAAAAAATACATACATCATACTAAGTGTCACAACTGCAAATTGCATTGTTATACCTTTACTTTTAATGCTGTATACTCTCCTATTATGAAAAAAAAAACCCAAAACTTCAGATGTTTTCCTCACAAAAATGTTGACTGGCTTTGTGTGAAATTGTCCACTTACGTCACAGCTCATTACTATTTGGTATTCCCCAGCCATTTCTCGTTGATTTCCGCTGTTAAGCAATTGTGATATCCCTATGAATGATTAATAAAAACCAATGATAAAAGAGTATAGAAAACAAAAATCAAAGGTATAACAAAATATTGGTTGACGAGTTTCTGGTCAACATGTGCTATGTTGAATCCTCAAATCAAACTGTTGCCTTCGGCCTCGGGCAACATTTTGGTCCTCTGGTTCGACATATCACATGTTGACCTCACGCCCAGTCAACAGATGTATATTGTTTTGATAGAAGGCAATTCAAATGATTGCAGCAAAAGAATGCACCTTTAGTAGTTCTACCAGATGATTGCCAGGAATGCCCCATCTTTTTCATAGAGGAATGCCAAATTTGAATCTTGTTAGGCTTCTACATTTTTATAAGTGTCCAAAATTTGGTAAAAATCTGAATGAAGATTAAATAATTTAGGATTTATTTTGAGGATCAGATGAAATCGCACATTTTCATGTTGACTGCATTCATGCTGGGACAGACAGAGGTGGGGATATGTGGAGATACATGTATAGGGGGAGGGGATGTGCAGACATACATGTGACAGGGATATGTGGAGATACATGTATAGGGGCGGGGATATGTAGAGATACATGTATAGGGGCTGGGATATGTGGAGATACATGTATAAGGGCAGGGATATGTGGAGATACATGTAAGGGGGAGGGGATGTGCAGACATACATGTGACAGGGATATGTGGAGATACATGTACAGGGGCAGGGATATGTGGAGATACATGTATAAGGTGGGGATATGTGGAGATACATGTAAGGGGCAGGGATTTGTGGACATGCATGTAAAGAGGGTGGGGATATGTGGACATGCATGTAAAAAGGGTGGGGATATGTGAACATACATGTAAGGGGGCAGGGATGTTTGGACATGATACACAGTTTAATTGTACAATTCTACATTTTCTTTTTTTTTCAGAAGGAATGGACCAGCACTGTAATTATTAATCAAAGAATCTGTCCCCAAGCATATGAACATTATTACGTTTTGGTGCTATGTTTGTCGGGAGAGAAACAACAACCTCCCATGGATGCCGATTGAAGAAATCATAAATGACGGAAGAGCCCATTACAACTTCATACTTGTGAAATAGTTCTCAAATTTCATAATTATCAAACTTTACCTGTGAGGTCTTTATAAACTTTGAAAACATTTTTTTTTTTTACCTGTGCACAGACAACAGCTGTACTGTAATCACACCTGCATATGTAATCACAGAGTACAGTGTCTCTGTAATGTCCAAGTGATGTAAATTGATTTCTTGAACAATTCATCTTGTAATGTTTTTTTTTATGTATGGGTAAAATCTGTCACAATTTTGTTTATATTTCAATTTTTTATCAATTTGCTTTTGCTGATTTTTGTTTTGTGATGCACAAACTGCTGTAAACAAAACCATGATTTATGTTTGGAATGTGCCCTCCTCCAAAATAAATTGTTTTCATCCCACTTTGCTGTGCACAAAGTCACACTGAATGCTGCCTCGTTTGAATCTTTTTTTTCTTTTGAAGGTCTTTAAATCAACATTACATTTAATGGGATCAAAATTTTTATCCTTCCAATGGACCAGAAAATGATTTTGAGAATTTAGACAAATGTACAGACTCAAGTGTAATACAAAACACACCGAGTCACTCTGTAAAATACAATGATCCACAAAAGTCAAGTTTTGCAAGATTTATTTCAAATTTTGTGATTCCAGCTAGTTTATTGAAATCACAAATTTTGGAATAACCCCCCCCCCCCCCAAAAAAAAGAAATACTTTTGAGGATCAGTCTGATAGGAGGTAATATAAATGGAAGATTGAATCTCATAACATGTTTTTTATAATGTTGTATGTTTATTTTCAGTAATGTTTCCATGGTTACCATTTGGTAAAATTATTCTGTAAGTTTATTGTTGTCACAGAGACCAGTATAAAAAGTCATATTTAAGGCAAAAAGTCGGCTTTCTGTTTCATGTGTCAAATGTGTTTGTGATGTCTCTCTTTAATAATGAAAATTGAAAAATTGAAAATCTAAAAAAAAATCACTTCAACCTTTATTGATTTTTATCTAAATCTAAGCTTACTCTCAAAGCAAACAATGGTTAGAAATTACCCAAAATGCAGTGTTGTATTATCGTCTAATGTGTTGCCCCCACTTAGATCTGATTAATCAAGGAATGCTTTTTTCTGCATGGGTAAAACCAAGAAGCTGCACTCACTTTGATTGCATTGCTTTAGTTCATATTAATTCTAAGGCTTGGGGAGTTCTTTCACTCATCAACCCCTGAAAAACAATGGACTCTTCTGTAAATCATTGACGTGGACCAGTCCAAATGTGTCTATAGGGGTGAATGAGTTAAAAACATAGTAGCATCAGGTAACATTTTGGCACCTTTGAAACAAACAGAACAGCAAACAAATGAAGGGGACAGAGAGGGAGAGAGAGGACTTGACCTCACTATGCCAAGACTATGGTAATGTGCATTAGTTACCCCCAACAAACTATCTGCGAATTAAAGAATAAATGTATAGTATTTCTCAGTCATAAATTATTCATAATTACTCATGCCGTCAAGTGCTTTGTTGTCATAGCGACAAAAAATATAATGTTGACCATGTCCTGTGGGCACCTGGTGTCTCTTCATTGGTGATCACAATTTTGTGCAATTTTATAAACATTGACATTTGTTGTAGGGATAAAATCATCAGCTTTATGTATCATAGACTTTCCATGATGTAGCTCATTTATTAAAATTTTGTTCAAATTTTTGTGGCGTTCAACTAACTGTGTGCTCATGGTCTCGGTTTTTAGTAGAATTGAAAGCACTCACGAGTCCTTGCATACCAACATTATTTTTGAATTTGACCTTTTTGAACTGTAAATAAATACATTTCCTATACACTGCATTCGACCCAATAAACACCCCTCCCCTATAGGTCAGATATACTCACCTTTTTTTTAGCTGTTTGATGAGGAATTATGGACCAGAAAATGTAAGTAACAGTTTATCTCTAACCAATAGCAACAGATGTGTGTAGATAGGCGTCGTCAGTGATAACTACAACAACTTTACTACCATACCTTATAAACAATATTTTTAGGTCAAATGGACAATTGATTACTCCTAATAAATGCCCACTGTTTTCGTAGTGGCCGTGGCACTTATTGGGTTGAGTACTGTAGGTCTTACCAAGATAATTGCCACAAATTGTACCATTTTACAAATGTAGGGGTGTACAGGTATAACATATTGCCTGTTGCTTTAATACATTACTGTAGCTCTTCTATTTCTGTACAGAAAACTAGCCTGTCATCCCAGTTAGGATTTAACGTTAGACTATGTGTCAATGTATCTTGGTAAAATGATACTCTGTACTGCAAGTAATAGCGAGGATTTCTTGAATTTACTGGGTACGATATTTACGAAGAACATCCACGGAACCACATAATCCCACACCACATGTTGGAAGCTCCCGAGATCCTCTTTTATTATACGCATTCAGTCATTAAGAGTTTCTAAGTTTTTGTTTGTCGTATTTTTACTTCTATGTATGCAAATGTAGAAAGGTGTGATATTCTAACATTCTCTTGATTGTAATCTATAAATAGATCTAATTGTCCAGATATATTTTCCATATTTTTCCATTTTTAAAGATATTTAAATTTTTTGTTGTATGACATATTTTAGTATATTTTAATATAAACACCTTTTTTTCCTTCTTTGAAGTCTTTATGTTCACAAAACCACACAAGGCTATAAGCACTGTATCACCAGTTAACCCAATCACCCCATAGACACATTTGGACTGACCTAGATCATTGATTTACGGAGGAGTCCATTGTTGTTCTGGGGTTGATGGGTTAACGTTTTTATTTTTGTCCAATACGCATACATGTAATTAATATACATGTACATGAAAGTAGAGTTTTCTAAGAGAAATTAATTCCACTCGGGCAAAATTAAAATCATTTTCACAAACACTAAAGGAACAGTAAAGCGAACACGAACCCAGGAAGACTAGAAACAAAGAAATGAAGTCGAATATGAAAGAAGCTGAGCTAGTCTTCTTCCTGACCAAGAATATCATCACTGTCTCCGTAGAGTGAATTGGATTCATAAGATTATTATTTTTCTAAATATATTTATCCAATATATTTAAAGGCATAACCAAAGAAACAGTCAAATTTTCATCAATAGCGAATTAATTAAGTCTATTATAGCACGAGAGGTCAATATTGAAAATATTGTATCCTGAATCAAGTTCACAGGCACTAAGGTTGCAAAGATTAAAACATTTAGAGGACTTAGATTAGTGTTTTTCCTTTTTCATTTCGATGCTTAATGAAGTGGATCAGTGCTTTTATTTTTACAAATGCTGGAAATATTTGCTTGCAGTTTATTTGTCATTTTCAACATGGATAAAAAACCTGGATGTTCATTTCAGTCTAAAAGAGCATTTCCTGAAACAAGAAATGGAAAGACTTAAAAGAAATAGGTGTAACAGTGTTTTAACCAATGAAATAACTACTTTTGCATGTAATTGTGTATGATTATATCTCTGCTGACATTTAGTTTTTCATACTCATATTTTGTAAATTGTGTTATTTTGGACAGACGACATGTATGATTGATCTGATGAACAAAATAAATTTCATTTAGCAATAATACAATTTTTTTTCTTGTTTATTCGTGTAAAAAAGATCTAAATGGTTTGGTCACTTTTGTACTATGTGTCAGAATAATTTATGTGGCATTACACTGCATTTACTTAAACTAGTTCCGGTCAGGAGAAGACTGCATCCCGCTAGGCAGGTTGACTATAGATGGGTTTCAGTAAGCCGTATTTGAACCAAATTAAAACCGCTAGCGATGCTCTAGTGGTAGGGAGTTGGACTTGCAAGCAGATGGTCCCGGGTTCTATTCCAAGGTACTGGGTCATACCAAAGACTTTAAAAATGTTAGTGACTGTTCCTTCGCCAAACGCTCGCCATACGAAGTGAAAGTCACAGGTCTTTGTGGGTTGAGAGTTAAAACTGAGGGCCCGTGTCACAGCATACAGGACACATAAATGATCCCTCACCGCATTGGCCATTCCATAGCCCAGGTCAAAATTTGTGGCACTTCACTTAAAGCTGGTGACATCTCAAAATAAGTAAAAAAGTTCTTGACCGGATGCCAAACATACAAACAAAAACCAAATAAAATGATGTGTTTTTGCGTAAAAACTTCAGGTCTTTGTTACTCGGCTGAATTTGATGAAACTTATGAAGTCCCTTTCACTAATACTATTTTTACCAATTTGGTTCCTCAAAGAAGAAAACTGGCCCTCTAAGTGGAATATATCTAGCGAAATACTGCTAACGAAAACCCGTCTGTACCACAAAGTCAATTAAAATATCACATTGAATGTTTGTTTTATGACACATGTAATGTGTGTTTATTTTGTGGATTTTATTTTGACCCGACAAACATGTCATTTCCAAAAGATGAAGGGCCAAAAAATCTGCCCTGTGCTACAGACTCATGCCAATTCACTGAGGGCTTGTTAACGATGCTGCAGCTGTGACATGGGACCTCAGTCCAGTCTCTTTCGAAGGATTTGTAAATTTCACTTTAAATGTAGTAATTAACAAAAATTCTTACTTATCTAACACAGGTTTCTGGCATGACTGGGTCTGTTTTCAAGGTTACACTTTAATAATTGAGCCAACACGCATACTGAACCTGGTGACTTCATGGCCATATATGGTTAGAGCTTCATGCTTTAAACCATCAACCCCTGAAGATCAATGGACTCTTCTGTAAATCAGTGGCTTAGGCCAATCCACATGTGCCTCTAGGGGTCAGTGAGTTAAGTCATGAAGTCTCTGACCTCTAGTCAGTAAAGGTTTTGATCTCACTGGAACCTAAGCAGATCTTCTTAGACACTTGTTACAGGGCTGATGGCCTCTTCCAGAGTATGTCGTAGCAAGGTCCATCTCCATTAACAAGAAACCGCTAAACTGAAAATGACATTAAACTTACCAAAGAAAAGTGTTTACATTATAGAGCTCCCTTGTTATTAATAATGTGAAACAAAAGACAGCAACATTAAAATACCAATAAAGGTAGATAACTCTTGTATCTTTGTAGACTCACCACACTCCCGTCTTCCTTGTACCATGTT